>BTPG01000007.1:92866016-92878516 GCA_036245525.1 Semisulcospira habei | reverse complement strand
CCAGTTGCACTAGTGAGCTTAGTCCTGCGCCAGCCGATGTAGCGGAGCATCTTGCTTAGTGTCTGGCGCATGACTAATCTCACTCGTTCAACTGACCCCTGGACTGACAGGCGCCAACCTAGTCAACACTGAAAGACCTCCCGGACCACTGCAGCCGATGTCGACCCGAGGAGCTTTGCTCACTGGGAAGAAGCTCATCAGGCGCCACCCTTCCGCTATCGTGGCCGATTCATTCGCTCCGAGGAGTGATAGACGTAATCGCATAAGCGGATGACCGGCGTGTTTTCTGGTATACATGATGTCACGCGCTTTAACTCATTCTACCCCAGACACACCACAGCAAGATAAGGATCGACCATGATAGTTCAAGAGTGATGCCAGAATAGCTTGGCGCCTATGGGCGCCAAGCTATTCTGGCATCACCCTTGAACTATCATGGTCGATCTGTGTCCTGCACTAGAGTGCAGTCTTCAGAGGACAACGGCAAAATTTGAGGATTTCGGTGTTGGGGTACAATGAGTTAAAGTACTGACCATTACGCATAGTAAATCTGAAGACACATTTCAGCACCATTTGTGTTTGTTGAACAGTTACGACGGTAGTGGGCGCCGCCTTGAAATAAGCGTTGATATAACACACTTATTTTTTTCTAGGGTTGAGATTCTGTAGCCTCTATGCCACTGTTCTCACGTGAATTGCTTCTATTTATTAGTTTGTTATTTTGTTTCTATTCGTTTCTCAGTCATTTTGTTAGTTCGCTCATTCATTCATTATTCATCCACCCATCCATCAATCAGATCATCCATCCATCCATTTATTGTTTAATTTGTTCGTTAATTTGTTTGTGTGTCTATTTGTTTGCGTGTTTGTTTATTTGCTTGTTTGTGCGTTTGTGTTGTCTGTTAATCTGTTTGTTTGTTAATGTGTGCGTCTGTTTGTTTCGATTCTGAACCAGTACGCACGATTCTCTAATAGGCGGATCAGCTGGCGCTTGAAGCGAAACGGGCAAGGCCCTATTAATAAACGGCAACAGCCGGTTCTACGCACACATAATTATGTGTGTGCTGGTCTGTGATTTTGGACCTTACGGCGGTAGGGCGTAAGTCCAAAATCCCAGACCAGCACGCGCACATACAGTATTTCTCACCGCGCGCAATCGGGAAGCCATATATTTCTTTAATTTTTGTTATGACATTGAATTTTCCAATATGGGGACAGATGGACAATGTGAAAGCCCTCTGAGCTCCTTTGAGGATTTCTTTATCCCACACATTGAGATAGGGTTAAAACAGAGGTTTTCCCTCAACAACAACAACAACAACAACAAAAAAAACAAAACAACAAAAAACAAAAAAAAAAAAAAAAAAAAAAAAAGAAAAGAAAAAAAAGAGAGGAGGTAACATATAGCAGAGAAAAAGTCAGCGCATTCATCCAGCCCACTCCATCTGCAGCCGCAAGGGAGTCAGGAGATCACACGCCTCTTGCCCGCTAGGAGTTGCCGCAATCCGTGGACAAACCGAGACGGGCTTGCTCGCTAGGAGTTGCCGCAATCCGTGGACAAACTGAGACGGGCTTGCTCGCTAGGAGTTGCCGCAATCCGTGGACAAACTGAGACGTGCTTGCTCGCTAGGAGTTGCCGCAATCCGTGGACAAACTAGACAGGCTTGCTCGCTAGGAGTTGCCGCAATCCGTGGACAAACTGAGACGGGCTTGCTCGCTAGGAGTTGCCGCAATCCGTGGACAAACTGAGACGGGCTTGCTCGCTAGGAGTTGCCGCAATCCGTGGACAAACTGAGACGGGCTTGCTCGCTAGGAGTTGCCGCAATCCGTGGACAAACTGAGACGGGCTTGCTCGCTAGGAGTTGCCGCAATCCATCATGGACAAACTGAGACGGGCTTGCTCGCTAGGAGTTGCCGCAATCCGTGGACAAACTGAGACGGGCTTGCTCGCTAGGTGTTGCCGCAATCCGTGGACAAACTGAGACGGGCTTGCTCGCTAGGAGTTGCCGCAATCCATCATGGACAAACTGAGACGAGCTTGCTCGGTAGGAGTTGCCGCAATCCGTGGACAAACTGAGACGGGCTTGCTCGCGCTCGCTAGGAGTTGCCGCAATCAATGGACAAACTGAGACGGGCTTGCTCGGTAGGAGTTGCCGCAATCCGTGGACAAACTGAGACGGGCTTGCTCGCTAGGAATTGCCGCAATCCATCATGGACAAACTGAGACGGGCTTGCTCGCTAGGAGTTGCCGCAATCCGTGGACAAACTGAGACGGGCTTGCTCGCTAGGAGTTGCCGCAATCCGTGGACAAACTGAGACGGGCTTGCTCGCTAGGAGTTGCCGCAATCCATCATGGACAAACTGAGACGGGCTTGCTCGCTAGGAGTTGCCGCAATCCGTGGACAAACTGAGACGGGCTTGCTCGCTAGAAGTTGCCGCAATCCATGGACAAACTGAGACGGGCTTGCTCGCTAGGAGTTGTCGCAATCCGTGGACAAACTGAGACGGGCTTGCTAGGCGCCAAGCTATTCTAGCACCACCCTAGAACTAAAGCCATTGGTGTATATCCTTATCTGTAAGTACTATAATGTAGCTTGTACATGGCAGTGTACAAATTGGAAGCTTTTAGCCTCAGTATGATATGGGCTAACGTCCACGGCATCAAAGTGAGAATGGACGGCCCTGAGGGGCGGCTTACGGGGGACAGGGAAATCTATGTGCCTGTGGAGTACGACCTGAACACTGATCACGTCAGTGTATACTGCAGCGTGAATTTATACGTCTGTTGCAAGGGATGGGGCACTGAAGATGTGAAGGGCCCCTCAGAAAAGGCTTTAACCCCTTCACCGCCGTGAAAAAAAAATGAACACCACACTAACGCAAGAGGTATAGATCCTCATGAGCCCCCCGGCAAGAGGTATAGATCCTCATGAGCCCCGCTCATGAGGATCTATGCCTCTTGATGACACCACACTGTATGGATCCATTGTTGATGGGACGGCTGGAACCGACACAAATTTCGGACGTGCAATGTACGTACAGTAGCAGCGAAGGGGTTAACGTCTTCCGTCCAGTACGAAGGTCATTACAAGGACGGAGCACCGAATAGGGTCTGAGCGGATTTAGACCCCACCAGCAGGATTCGAACCGAGACGTTTCGGACGAGAGTCGGACGCTCTACCACCGAGCCACCCAGCTCCACAGGATAGCACGCATGGTGTGTTGACTCCGACTGCCCCTGTTTAGGAGGACTCTCCCCAACAGAAAGGGAGGGGGGGGGGGGGGCAAGGGTTGTGGCGCAGGTTTTATTAGCACTGCACGGGGTGTGGCACATGAGTTAATTAGTTCATAAAAAAAAGCAAGAGGCACAGATAAGTTGTCATGAGCCCCCGCAATTGCGAGGGCTCATGAGAATCTATGCCTCTTGCACTAGTGTTTTTCTTTTCAGCACTGAAAGGTTTCAATTCCTGACTGCACTTTCGACGCAAAACACACGTACGTACGTCGTACGCGCGGGGTTTCGCATAGTGCGTGGCCTAGACATGAACCCAAGCAAAAGCGCAAATCGACATTGGAGACGTACAAAATAATGGTATACGCGACTTGACCGCTCGCTGCCTTTGTCACGTACGTTGTAGGGCTAACGTCGGATATCGGATAAGCAACAACTGCTGAAAAAAGCACGGACAGGCACAGAAGCAGACCAGCACTGACCAATTCTGTGGACGGCTCTACCTGTGCGAATTTACACGTAGAATCCAGACCCAAAAGATGACTGCAGTGCGAGTAAAATGCAGAAAACACCCAGGGCCAAAGAAGAAAGACACACGCTTAGAAAAGACAGAAAAACCACAAACACAATTTATTTATTATTTTTTTAATATATTTATCCATATATCTATTTGAAATACACTTATACCGCCCAGAAACGCTGACTGTTTATTTCTATATTTATCTATGCAGAAACGCTGACTGTTTATTTATCTATTTATTTAACCCTTATCATTCGGAATACACCAGTGTGTGAAATAAGTTTGACTAAAATAGTTCAAGGGTAGTGCCAGAATAGCTTGGCGCCTCTAGGCGCCAAGCTATTCTGGCGCCACCCTTGAACTAAAGTCATTGGTCTATATCCTTATCTGTAAGTACTATAATGTAGCTTGCATATTATGGCAGTGTACAAATTTGAAGCTTTTAGCCTCAGTATGATATGGATTAAAATACGCGTAAACCACTGACTCGAGAGCTGTTACTGTGTATCTGTCTGACTGCCTTTGTTTTCTGTCTTCCTGTCTTTCTTGTCATTGTCAGTTGACACTTCCGGTCACGAAAAGGTAAGCAGCAAGTTGTGTACTTCTCTGCGCAAATTTTGAAGAAAAAAAATTGTATTGTATTTTTGTTTTTTTCAAAGCGTGTTTCTTTCTTCGTTGGGATGTTCTCTCTTTCTTTCTCGTGTTCTTTGCCAATGCGCAAAAGGCCATCGGGCCGATGTCGGCAGCCGTTGGCCTTTAGTTTGCGCGCTGGGTTCTGACTTTTCTCTGTAAGAGTGAAAAAGAGCGCGGACTCAGCTCAACGACCCTGGGAAACCGGAGCGGGGGACAGAACGAGATGAAATCATCGACAGTCTCAGTCTGAAACCCTCAGCTTCCTCCTCAATATGAAGATAGCAGACGTATATCAAAACATTTTAAAATAATCGTTACGAGGTTTCTCAATTAACCACTTCACTGCCAGTTAACTCAGACGGTGTTTCAGTACTGCACTCTTCGTTAATTTTTCAACGCCGAAGAGCCCGAGCCGTCCCGGCACGAACATGGACTCAAAGCGGTGTGTAGAGTTAGCAAGAGGCATAGATCCTCATGAGCTCCCGCCTCTGCGGGGCGGGGGCTCATGAGAATCTATGCCTCTTGCAGCTGGGTCTGGTTTAACTTTTCTCGGCAGCAAGGGGTTAACACCATTGATTGTCATAAATGTCCCTCAGTGACATCTTCGCCACAGGTCAGTCTGGTTCAGCGAGGCCGGAGCAGTGTATGCTGAGCAAGAACGCCGCCGATGAATTGAGGAAACGAGGAAAATTCTTGCGGGCGAGGCAAACGGGGATTTTCACTCCGAGCTCCCTTGCAACTGCAAGGGCTCATGAGAATCTATGCCCCTTGGATGCTGAATACTGAATATGCCATATATGTAAGCCGGATTAGAGTGGAATGATGGTCGTTTGTAAGGCTTGAGGCTTTGACATTAGATATGCGTAGCTCTGATGGATGATATTCTAGAACATACAAGAGCAAGAGCAAAGTTTTACAACGTTGTAAAAGTGCAGGCCGTGTTCTAAATGAAGGGAAATGAAAAAGTGCGTTGATTAACTCATTCGCGACCAGCCGCATCCAGATGCGCGGCTTATGCCGCGCATCCGGATGCGGCTAGCCGCGAATGAGTTAACCGGCCCCGTCACTACCGGTGGTGGCAAAGTTTGGTTTCTGAATTATTCGGTCAGGTCAACGCCAAGAAAGTGCCCCAGCCGTCTGAGGAACACACGGACACAAAGTGGTGTCAGCAAGACGCATTGATCCTCATGAGCCTCCGCAACTGCGGGGTCGCATGATGATCTGTCTCTTCCATTTGAATCGTGTTCCAGTCGCAACTCGGGAGAGGCGGGTGGGGTCCAACTCTTTGATTGGGACCTCGACTTCAACCTGACACAAGAAGCCCCCAGATGCCAGAGCTTGCTTCTCCAGTGGCCAAAACATCGAAAATCGGGGAAGGGGGAAGGGCGAGGGGGGGGGGGGGGGCGGATTGGGGGGGGGGTTGGGGGGGGAGAGGGCGAGTGGGAATTCAGAAACCCCTGCCTGGACCCCCCCCCCCCTCTCTTTTTTAAAGTTGAGACCTCTTGGGTACAGGAATTCGCTCACGGTCTCCCACAGTGATTAGGTTAAAACCGCCTGTTTGCGACCAGCACGTACCAGTCTGTCACCTTTTAACCCTTTAGCTGCTCCTGACGGCGGAAAGGGCAGCGTGCGGAGGCGGTTACGTCTTCACCGCCAAGAGAACCAGCGGTATCGTCATTGAGCAGTCAAGGGATTACGACCTACCAGAGATATCGATCGTCAGTGGCGGTCAAGGGGTGACCAGGTCTCATTCACAGCGACCGGCAGTCAATGGGGTTAAAGTCATTTTGTCGGCTCAGACTTCACAGCTTGTTGCCTGCATCGCAAAATACCTCGACTAACGAGCAAGCCACGATGACATTATTATGGCAGGCAACGCGTTCCGTTCTTTCCGTGACCTACTTGGGGGGGGGGGGGGGGGGGGGTGAACGACCGATAGCAGTGACAACCCGGGTTCCTTTGGCAAGAGTTATAGATCTTCATGAGCCCCTGTAAGATCTCTGCCTCTTGCTGTGTAAGAATATTACCACCTCTATGTCTTTACTCCTTAAGCAAGAGAGATCTAGCTGGGTTCAACCAGAGCGACCCACAACAAGCTCATTTTTCTTTTAAGAAAGAGGCATAGAATCTCATGGACCTCTGCAATAAACATGGGCTTACGAGATCTGTGCTTTTTGGTGTCAAAGATCAGCAAATTTTTTACGATTTTTCTTCTCAAATTTAGGAGATCGAAGGGGTTTCAAGCGACGGTTTGCTGGGTTGAACGACCGGGAGATGCTGCAGGCACTGAGCTGGTTATTGCCTGGGAGCCTGTCGAAATCATCCGCGCTAATGTGAGGTTCGGGGCAATGCAGGAAAGTTGCTGTTGCAGCTTATATTTTTGTTGTTGTTTATAACAAAATCTACTATTACCACTACCATTAACTCATTCGCGGCTAGCCGCATCCAGATGCGCGGCTAATGCCGCGCATCCGGATGCGGCTGGCCGCGAATGAGTTAAAAGTACTTCTACCGCACTAATGCCCCGCGTTACTGATACTGAACTTTACACATAGGCCCCCCTATATGGTCACAAAACATTCACACCCCTAACACGAACATAGAAAATGCTTAGGCTGTTTTCCATTTGAAACCATGTCCTCTGTCCTTAAATGGCAAAAGCCGGCGGCAATGTTATAGACACTTCCGCAGCTATTGATGCGGGGCACCTTGAATGAGTTAACCAACCAACAAACAAAGCAAAAAAACAGACCAACCATCCCGGCCAGCAAGCCATCCTGCCAACCTACCAGCCAAACAACCAACAATCCGTCAGGCATCGCAGAATTAAACAACAGGAGGTGGAGGATGGGGAGGGGTTGAGAGGGGAGGGGTCGGGGGTGGGGGAGGTTAGAGGTGGTGGGGGTTGGACCAACATGAACACACCGCTGTAGATTTCAGTTTTCTTTGAATATTTTTCGTTACCCTGCCTCCACAATCGGTATTTCTCAATTGTAACCGGTGTGGTCTACCGGATGCAACTTTCCCTCCAGTATCTGCCAAACCAAATCCGGTATTAGAAATAAACGAGTGTTTGCGTTAACCGGTAATGTCCGGTAATTTGAAAATGTGTTTTTCATATCCATTTATCCATAACAGTTTATTAAATTTTCAGTCCGAAAATTTAATAAACTGTTATAATTGACCCTTTCTAAGCGTGTATCTTTCTTTACTGGCACTTTCTTTAACCCATTTAGCCCTGACGCACTACAGCAGGAGATGGGTCGACCATGATATTTCAAGGGTAGTGCCAGATTAGCTTGGCGCCTGTCGGCGCCAAGCTAATCTGGCACTGCCCTTGAATTATCATGGTCGATCCATCTCATGCAACAGGGTGCATAGTCGTTAGATGACGCCTCCAAAATTTGGGAAATACGTGCGTCGGACTGAATGAGTTAAAGGACAACAGCATACGCGTTAAAAAGATACGAAATTCGTAGTTTTAAATTTTGTCTATCGCTTTGTCTTTGTTTATTATTCTATAAATCGTTTCTTTCTAAGCGTGTTTCTTTCTTTTCTAGCAGTTTCTTTAAGTGCAATAGCACACGCATTGCAAACAAATTCGCATTGCTAAGTAGACTGAAATTTGTATTTTCACAAAATGAGCGAAAGCGCGAAGTGACTGGTATAAATTGTGTGACTGAATGTCTGTGAAGAAGTCTTCAAGTACTTAATGAAGAGCGAAAAGCGTCACTTGTCATTAACCCATTCAGTCCTGACGCACTACAGCAGGAGATGGGTCGACCATGATAATTCAAGGGTAGTGCCAGGCGCCAAGCTAATCTGGCACTACCCTTGAATTATCATGGTTGATCCATCTCCGGCAACTGGTGCATAGTCATTAGATAACGCCTACAAAATGTAGGAAATACGGCCGTCTGGCTGAATGAGTTAAAGACCATCATTTTGTGGGATGAAGCCACCTAAATGATGGTCTTTAATGACAGGCGGATCTCTCATGTGGGTGGTCGCTCAAGACAGTTTCTGCTGTACATCACACATTGGTTAATTACGTATTACTGAACTTGAAACATTAGTAAATACGTCTCTCTTGAACTATTATGGCCCACCCACAGGCCGCAGGGTGGAGAAAAAAAAAAGTGTTTTCACGAAGTGTATAAATGTACACAGCCTATTACTGAAAGGGGTCTGTTTCAGGCGCGAAAGCCTTTGGCTGCCGGCAGCGTTTTTTTTTTTTTTTTTTTTTTTTTTAAAGTTTTGTTTTGCTTTGTTTTGTCGCGATGATTCCTGCAGGAATCATCGCGACAAAAAACGCTCTCGACAGTCAAAGGTTCTCAATAGTTCGCAATATTAATTTTCCTTTATAAATGTTCTTAGTGTCATACAATAACGCTAGAGTCAGAAATAGCTCAGGCGGTTAAACGTCGGAGCAAGAGAGCGAAGGGAATCGCCGGGTCGTGGGTTTGAGTCCCCGTCCCGCCCCCGTTAGTATACTGTACGTCCAGGGGGAAAAGACGGGCTTGTTCCATAGCAGGTCCAAGCTCCTGGTAAATCAAAGTGACACAGTTGCAGTGCGCCTGAATTGATCAGTGTTCAGGTCGTACTCCGTAGGCAATAGTCCCTCATAACCCGCCCATCAGGGACGTCCGTTATCACTTCGGTGCCGTGGACGTTAAACCCGGAACTAACCATACAATAACGCTGGACAAAACCGGATAACTTTACCTCACGAAGTCTGATGGTCGTAAAATGTAAGGCATTTCTGCTCTTTTTACTAACCTTTGCCAGGCAAGAAGAGTGCTCACGATGCCTACAAAGCTCAGAAGAAAGCTTCTGTTATGTATGCCTGCTTAACTCTTTTAGCCCCAAGGTCCCATTTCTTAAATTTTGGAGGTGTTGCCTAACGACTATGTATCAGTTGTAGGAGATGGATTGATCATGATAATTCAAGGGTAGTGCCAGATGAGCTTGACGCCTGAAGGCGCCAAGCTCATCTGACACTACCCTTGAATTATCATGATCAATCCATCTCTTGTTGCTGGGTCCCGGGGCTAAAAGGGTAAATGAATTGTGAAAGGAAGTGTAGAACAATCTTAGCTGAGGGAAGGCAACACTGAGAAACCGTTGTTTCGCGGGTAAATTTTAGCGATCAAAGCCCGCGCTGGAGTAGATCGCTTTAAGAAATAAATACAATCAAAGAAATAAATAATTTGAAACACAGTGTCCACCTTAGCCTGCTGGGTCGGTCTATCATGTCTCCTGCAGACGATACACATAATAGTCAGAGGACGCTTTTAAATTTCTTGAAAATCTCTGCCAGGCTGGAAAGATATTTTGCAGTGCTGTACTCACCAGGAATCATTGCAGAAATGAAATCTGCTGAGACAGCATGAGGGTGGAGGGTGGCTGGGGTGGGGTGGGGTAGCATAGGGAGGGGGCGGTGGTGGTGCAAGACAGACGATGACACATGAGAGAGATAGGTAAGAAGAAATCGATACTGAGAGAGAGAGAGAGAGAGAGAGAGAGAGAGAGAGAGAGAGAGAGAGAGAGAGAGAGAGAGAGAGAGAGAGAGAGAGAGAGAGAGAGAGATTTGACGTATACTGTACGTGCAAATTTTTAAGCGACGGGTCTACCGTGAGAGTTCAAGGGTAGTGCCAGTTCACCTGAAAAGGCGCCAAGCAAATATGGCACTACCCTTGAACAATCGTGGTGAGACAGAGAGAGTTAAGTTAGTTATCTGGATTTAACGCCGAGCAGGCGACTAAGGCCATCTCACGGCGAGAGAGAGATTCTACGGATTCTACGCAGGATAATGAACCCAATTTACTGGTCTGGCGTGCCCTTACTTCTCATGTACGTCAGCAGTTTCAAAGGGACCGGCGTTGGAAATCTTTTGTCGAAGAGGCACGCGTAATAATCATGTGGCTCAAAAGTGCACTGCGACGGTGTCCGCATGCAACGTCGTAAGCGACCTGTTGTCGCTAAATCATACTTTGGAGAGAATAACCCAACGGAGAAAGAAACGCTCTTAGAAAAGACAGCTACAACACAACTTGTGTTGTAACTGTCTTTTCTAAGCGTGTTTATTTTTCTTTGGGTTCTTCACTGCATTGTACACGCTTGGCAGTGAACTTTCTGGTCTGGTCTGGTCTGGTCCCCCTCCTCCCCCACCCCCCTCCCCCAGCCTCGGATCACATATTCAGACGAAAAAGGTAATATAAGTTATTGGTCGCAGGGGTTTGCTACACGGACCCTTTGGCCTTCGGGGTACAATGGTTCCTTTGACTTCCCGAAGGCCTACAAGGGTCCGTGCAGCAAGCCACAACTACCAATAACGTATTTGTTTTCATTCCTCCACTATTTTCGTAAAAGAAATCAAGAAGAAATCTTCCGACCTGGATCATGCCAAACATGACTGACGTCAAAGGAATATATATTTATACATAACAGACTTATGACGTAATTTAAAATCTTTCATGACGATGCAGTCCCCAGTAGTGTGCCTGTTGTTTCGAACAACACTAAGTAACTTTGTACTTAAGAACGTTTGGTGATCTTTTATAGAACAAAACTGGCATCCAAGACGCGTCAGAAAGAGGGCTACAAAAAGCCCGCCATTAGTCGCTACAAGGGCTTTTGTAGCTCGGTCATGTGGTACAGTTTGCGCTAAAGAGATTGGTCGTGTGACGTAGGGATGAAAACAATTTAAGTTATTGGTCGCAGGGGTTTGCTACACGGACCATTGTAGGCCTGAGGGAGGTCAAAGGAACCATTGTACCCCGCAGGCCAAAGCAGCAAGCCTCTGCTACCAATAACGTATTTGTTTAGATTCCTCCACTATTTTCGTAAAAGAAATCAAGAAGACATCTTCCGACCTGGATCACGCCAGACATGACTGACGTCAAAGGAATATACATTTATACATAACAGACTTATGACGTAATTAAAAATATTTCATGACGTTGCCGTCTCCAGTACTGAGTGTGCTTGTTGTTTCGAACAACACTAAGTAACGTTTACTTGAGAACGTTTTGGTGATCTTTTATAAAACAAAACTCGCATCCAAGATGCGTCACAAAGAGGACTGCCAGTAGTCCGCCATTTGTCGCTACAAAGGTTTTTGTATCACGGTCACATGGTACAGTTTGCGCTAAAGTACTGATTGTGTGAGGTAGGGATGAAAACAAACTATTTTATTTCATTTTTCTCGAAAATACAACATTGTTACTTACAAGATTGCATGCGAATACCATCGATTGACTCTGAACAGTGCGACATATGCGTTTTTAGTAGCTTAGGTATGAACGGAATACAAAAGGGCATTAAACTATCTGCATGTCATGCAAAACCTTTCATCTGCAAGAGGCACAGATTCTCATGGGCCCTTGTAACTCTAAGGGCTCATGAGAATCCACGCCTCTTGCTGACACTGATCAGTCCTATTTACCTCCTCACATTGAGGGAGTTCCGGTGTTACGTCAACTATTGTCCACTGGCCCTGTGATGGTATTTGTGCAAATCAGCAGGAAAAAAGCCAACTGCAAGAGACATAGATTCACATGAGCTCCTGCAGTCGCAGTACTGTACTTGTGCAGTCGCAGGGGCTCATGTGAATCTATGCCTCTTGCTGACCTCGACCGAAGGGTCAAATTCCTCAGGTGAAAAAAAGTCGAGTGAGTCAGTCACCTTTGCGTGGGTTGTATTAAATATTATATACACTATAGCTGTTGTTTATGAGATGTTCAGCTGTGTATTTTCACACTGTGAAATTGTGTGTAGGTGTATATAGCGCTAATCCGGTTAATTATCTGTACGTTTCCGGTATCTTAACCTCCTTGCGCATGCAGCCACCGCAAACATGTCGCACAAGATCGAGGGTTAAATCAAAGTTCAGTTTCTGTAGATGTAAGACTAAATGCAATACAAAAACAGTTGAAAGTTTAAGGCTTAACGTCTTTTTTCTACCACGAAGGTGATTTAACAGTCGGGGCACGGAATAGGGTCTGGACAAATTTTGAACTCGAACCCGCGACCTTTCGAACGAGAGTCGAAAACTCGAACTCCCTGAGCCACCCAGGGGCAGCTGGGCCGTGGCACGGTGATAGAGCGACCGAC